>CM035094.1:75287687-75297687 GCA_020205505.1 Panax japonicus
AAATATATCAAATATATCAAAATATATAAAATGTATCAAAAATATATAAAAATGTATCAAAAATATCAAAAATATATCAATTATCAAAAATATATCAAAAATATATTAAAAATGTATCAAATGTATCAAAAATACATTAAATATGTATCAAATGTATCAAAATTGTATCAAATGTATCAAAAATATATCAAAAATATATCAAATGTATCAAATATATCAAAAATATATCAATTATCAAAAATATATCAAATGTATCAAAAACATATCAATTATCAAAAATGTATCAAATGTATCAAAAATGTATCAAATGTATCAAATATATCAAAAAATGTATCAAATGTATCAAAAATATATATAAATGTATCAAAAATATATAAAAATGTATCAAAAATATCAAAAAATATATCAATTATCAAAAATGTATCAAATGTATCAAAAATATATCAAAAATGTATCAAATATATCAAATATATCAAAAATATATCAAATGTATCAAAATTGTATCAAATGTATCAAAAATATATCAAAAATATATCAAATATATCAAAAATATATCAATTATCAAAAATGTATCAAAAATATATCAAATGTATCAAAAATATATCAAAAATGTATCAAATGTATCAAAAATGTATCAAATATATCAAAAATATATAAAATGTATCAAAAATATATAAAAAATGTATCAAATATATCAAAAATATATCAATTATCAAAAATGTATCAAAAATATATCAAAAATATATCAAATGTATCAAAAATATATCAAAAATGTATCAAATATATCAAAATTGTATCAAATATATCAAAAATATATCAAAAATGTATCAAATATATCAAAAATGTATCAAATGTATCAAATATATCAAATGTATCAAAAATATATCAAATGTATCAAATATATCAAAAATATATCAATTATCAAAAATGTATCAAAAATATATCAAAAATATATCAATTATCAAAAATATATCAAATGTATCAAATATATCAAAAATGTATCAAATATATCAAAAATATATCAAATATATCAAAAATGTATCAAATATATCAAAAATTCTTTATTTTATAACAAATAGCAAATAAAAATAGCAAATATTTTATATTCTTTATTTATTATAAAATATTTTATATTCTTTATTTGTTATAAAATATTTTTATAAAAAATTAGCAAATAAAAATAGCAAATATTTTATATTCTTTATTTGTTATAAAATATTTTATATTCTTTATTTTTTATAAAATATTTTTTATAAAAATAGCAAATAAAAAATTATAAAAATATATTTTTATAAAATAGGATATTATTTTTTATTTGAATTATAATTCTTTATTTGTTATTAAATGAAAGAGTTATAAAAAATAACAAATATTTTATTTGGAATAGCAAATAAAGAACTTGAAGAACTTGTGCAAGCCGTAAGAGGTTGTGCCGGTTTGGAATTAATTTTTTTTTTTAACAGCCGTAAGAGGTTGTGCCGGTTTGAATTTTTTTTTTTAACAGCCGTAAGAGCTTGTCCCGGTTGGATTATTATTTTTATTTTTTTTATTTTTTTTTAACAGTCGTAAGAGCTTGTACCGGCTGGGACTATTTTATAAAAAAGGCATAGCCGGTACAAGCTGTGCCGGTCGGGCATTATTTAATATTAAAAATTCATTTTATTTCAATAAATTGACAAAATGTTGACTATGTGGGGTCCTCATATTAAAATAAAAATCGGGACAAGTTCTAACGGCTGTAAAAAAAAAAACAAAACCGGAAGAACTTGGTGCGGTTTGTATTTTTTTTTTCAAGTATACTAACCTATAGCTCCTCTTTTCCTTTCTCATGTCATGTCAAGTTGCTGTGAGCACTGGTTGTAATAAAATAAATAAAATAGCAATAAAATATCAAGGACAAGCCGCACCAAGTTCTTCCGGTTTTGTTTTGTTTTTTTTTTTACAGCCGTTAGAACTTTTCCCGGTTTTGATTTTTTTTTTTACAGTCGTAAGAGCTTGTAGGGGCTGGGAGTATTTTATAAAAAAGGCACAGCCGGTACAAGCTGTTTCGGTCGGGCATTATTTAATATTAAAAATTCATTTTATTTCAATAAACTGACAACATGTTGACTATGGTGGGGTCCTCATATTAAAATAAAAGCCGGTACAAGTTGTGTCGGCTTGGTATATTTATGTTTCATCTCAGCCTTCCAATAAGTTGATCAACGGTACAAAAAGGGGGTGTTGCACAGTACTCACAGCAACCGGTTGCTGTGAGTACTGTGCAACACCCCCTTTTTGTACCGTTGATCAACTTATTGGAAGGCTGAGATTGGGATGGATTAATACCAAACCGTGAGAAGCTCTGCCGGTTTCTATTTAAATAAGAGGGACCCACATTTTAACATATTGTCAGTCTAGTTAAACAAAATGAATATTTAATATTAAAATATTTTGACCGGTACAAGTTGTACCGGCCTATTCTTTTTTTTTACGCATTGATGCTTTATCAGTTTTTAATCAAATACAAAGAGATTGCACATAATATTAAAATATTAAAATATTTAAAAATATTCCGGCCGGTACAAGTTGTACCGGCTTACTCTTTTTTTTTTAACACATTCATGTTTTCTCACTTTTTAATCAAATATAAAGATATTGCACAAAATTTATTTTAACTTACAAATATAATGTTAAAAATAAATATTAGTAATATAAAAATAAATATAATTATATTATAAATAAATAAATATATAAATATAAATATTATTTTTAATATTAATATATTAAAAATAAATATAATAAATATATAATTATGCAAGATATATAATTATATTATTAATAATTATGCAAGATGTAATAAAATATTTAAAAATATTCCGGCCGGTACAAGTTGTACCGGCCTACTCTTTTTTGCCTACTCTTTTTTGCTTAGAGTTTTGCTTAGGCTACACATACAGAACTCTGATTACCTTGTCCACCCAAGCATCTTTGTACTCCACAACATAGGGGTGGTTCAGTCTCGCTATTAAATTCATCTGCGACAATATAAAGTAAAAAAAAGACCATGTTTGGTGATTTTTGCCATTTGTGGAGGGTTTTGCCCCTCAGAGTTAGTTTTTGTAGATTGGCATGATCTGTTATATGGTTGAGTAAAATATTAAATTGGAATCGAAATCGTACCAAAAATTGTACACACCGTATTAATTAAAATCGCATCAACGGTTTCGGCGTATAATGTGACAGTTTTAGGTGAGTTAAAAAACCAACTTTACGATTTCAGTTTGGTTACTAACAAATACCGCACACATAAAACCGAAACCAAATCGCACCATAAAAATTAATTAATTATACAATCCTATTACATGAGAGATGTTTCATTTAACCTTGTGTAATGAATCTTCCATAAAAATTAAGCTACTAATTCTGAATTTGGATGGTATCGATCTACATGATCATCATCGCCATACAAATCTCATACAATTATCCCTTGTAGAAAATTATTTATATATGTATATATACTTCATAAATTATATATATATTTTTAATTATTTGGATTCAATATCTTTTATGGTTAAAAGAATTGAAGTTATTGAAATTAGGCAAATCATGAGACAGCCCTCTTGAATTATCAGTATGCTTTTGAAACTCAGTGTTGGATTCTTCGTTGCTGTTTGTTTTTTCTTCTTGGATGTGTAGAACGAGGAATAAAAACTCTGGTGTCTTTGCTTTGATCTCTTTTACAACTTTAATATTATGTGATGCTAAATTATTAATTTAAATTGCATAAAATTTTATTGTTTCAATTAGTTTTGGAACCGAAGCTACACCAAATAAAACCGCACCGCATCACACCAATTACAAATCGATTTCATGTGCGGTTTTGAATTTTTCAAACCGTACCTAAGCGATTTCGTGTGCAATTTAAATTTCAAACTGTACCATGATCACCCCTAATTTGCTATGATTTAAAAAGTTTACTTTGAATTTTATTATTGGATAAAGTAGGTACCCACTAAACTCTAATATATATGTAGCTTGAATATTTCAGATTGAATTTTTGAATGAATGTTGTTTGTGTATTTTCGCAGGATATATAAAAAATAACTAAATATTTATCATATTGTAACACCCTCTTCCCGAAAAGGAAAGGGAGGTCACGTGCAAAGCACAACAAACCTCAAAATATATAAACAGAGCACTAACAACCTCAAAATATTAATAGTGGTGATCCATCAATAAAGTAATAAGTACAATTCTCTAAACTGAGTCAAAATAATCAAAACTTAAAATTTGAATCAACCTAACTGGTCAAGGGCAAAACTCTCATCACATTAGCCCTGAATCACCCCTGCAAACTTGCCGGAAGAAAAACACAGCATGAGCCAATTGCCCAGTATGGATACAGATATACAAAATATATACAACTGATATACGAAAACAGTTGAGACAAATTACTGAACAAGCCTCAAGTGCAAGTACGAACGAAAATATAATATCCAAGGATCTGAATGGAATATATATGAATCAACATAATTGACGAAACCAATAAAAGAATAAATAAATAGCGAACTGAAAGAACTAACTCAATGACTTGAACTGAACAAAAACCAACAAAACTAATCCAATAAAATAATAGGCTAAAACAAACGGCTGGAATTATTTCATACCGAATGAGCTCAGAAATATGCCTTGCCACACAGGCAAATCAAAATAATGTCACACAGGCAAATTAAATGATGCCACATAGGCAACAAAAATAATGCCACACAGGCAAATCAAAATAATGCCACACAGGCACATCACACATTGGACCGCGAATCCGAATGTATGCAAATCGGATAGGTGTGTTTGGCACAACATCACCAATCCGCAGAACAGAAAACTAGGGTTAACCCATACGCCTCCCACAACAAAATACCAAATGACCCACTACCTCCGGAGCCCAAAACGGAGACGCCGTGGACTAATCACACCGCCACGGAAAGTGTCATGCCTCTCGTGCCAAGACGACATGCCTGTGGTACCCCCACAGGTGGTTATAGCTCAGGTATACCCTACGGTATATTCTAACAAAAATACCATGTCACAACACATGCGACATAATACCAACAAAAGGGTTCTATATGTACATGTTGAACCAAATCAAATTATAATCACAAGGTCTCAAAAAGAAGGTAACAACATGTACCGCTCTACAATTATCAAAAATAAATACTAAACATGATATCCTAATTCAAAGAGTACAAATACGAGTCCAGTGTGTCAACTCCAAAATGAAACAAATATATGAATTTCAGAAGAAACAATTATGTGAAATAATAACAGAATTTGAAACGAGGAACAAAACAAATAAATCAAATTTAACAAAAGTATCGCTGAAAAAGTACGGAATCCGTACCTGATACTTTCAAACCATTTATAGCACACTCCACAAAATCTCACCCTCAATTGTCAACGATATCAAATACGAAACGTTATTCGCAACCTAAACATATTCACCTCAAATTAAAAACAACCCAAACTAAAAATTCTAAAATAATTCATAATCTATTTAATATATCTTTAATCATCGTCTTATATCAATTACTAATACTCCAAAATTTATATTCCAAAAAAAATAACTCTTTAAATTCCTTCCATTCAATTTAAACAATTTAATAAGATTTTACTACAATCCAATCATTAATAACATGATACTATTAAATTTATTATTAAAAACTTTATAACTATGTCAATATAATTAATTAATTCAAATTAAAATACATAACTTCAATTTAATTTACTAATTTCGTTTATAAATTCATGGCTAAAAGTTTACATATAATAATATATAACCTAAATTAACGAAACACAATTTAATTTAAATAACCAAAATATAATCTATATATATATAAGGAATTCGCCTGCATGCAACCATTTGGTGTGTGTGTGTATATATATATATATATATTACTACAGATCATGTAACACATATATATATAATTATTATATTCTATAATGATAACAACCACTTTTGCAGATTTTTTTTTTTTAAAACATGATTGTTGGCCTATTCACTGAACAGTACTCCTTACATATATAATGAAGTCTAATGCCCTCCGATCCAAGACAAGATCCACCGAAATAAAACAAAAAGAAAATATTCACACATGCTTTCAATAAGAAGACTTACATGTATTGCAAAGAGAATTCAATTCCTTCTTTTGGGTTCTTATGTCGCCACTCTATCTCTCTTCTTTATTCTTCTGTTCTTGTGGCCATTTCCTCTCTTTCTCTTGTTCTCTCAATTAGTTCGCAAGAGATATATGTGAGAAAGATTAGGGTTTACTTTTTTTTTTTATATGCTTTACTAATTTTCTTATTTTAATAGGATTTAAAAATTACATAAACACAATTTAGACCCAATTAGTATAAATGCCTAAATTAATGTAACCATATACTTATTATAGTTCACACAAATTTAATACAATTTGACCCAAACATAAGAAAAGCCCAATTAAAATATGGATTTAAATACTATTTATTTATTTTTATTTTTTTACCGGGTATTACATCATCCACCCCTTAAAAAGGATTCCGTCCCCGGAATCAAAAGAATGAACGTACCTAATTATTAAAAGATGCGGATACTCCGCCCAAATAAACTCCTCTATCTCCCAAGTAGCTTCCCGCTCCGAATAATTTTACCACAAGACTTAACAAAAGGAATTATCTTTCTCAATTTTAATTTAATCAGTTGTTTAATTATCTACTAAACGAATTTAATTTTTCAAACAAAACAAAGAAGAAAAGAGGGAAACAAAATCATCTACATTTTTCAATTTAAACACAACTGTATAAGATAAAATCAATTAATATTTAATTATTAATAAAAAAATATGGGTTATTATATTTTTCACCCCTTAAAAATAATTCCGTCCTCGGAATCCGAATCAGCTAAAAAAAATAATTTAGTTACAACGTAGCACCACCATTTATAACGATCAACGCGGGTAAGTCAGTCCACACAATTGTCCACGTACTCGTAAAAGAATCGTCAGCTACCGTGTCAAGCTTTGGTAAGGTTTTTCGCGTTAAATCACATGATCCACTGTTAGTGCGGCCCTTGTCAATTTTCTTGATTTTCATTCTTGTAAACGTAAGTACTCTTCGGAACATAATTCAAAATCATAAAAATTTCTCTTCATCTAAATACGATTCGAGTACCCAAAATATTTAAAATTATTTTTAATTCGTAAAACGTTTATATTTCACAGATGACAAAGATCTAACAAATTATTTGTATTTACTTTACATAAATTCATACAAAGCTCTAAAGGCATCAAATAAACAAAACAACTTAAATTATATCACCAACTCTCACCAAGTCCTCAAGAATTTCAAGATATCATAACCTAGAATTAAATTAGTTCTCAAATAATTTTACACCAAAAATATATTACTACTAAGATCTCTTCATCACCACGCCAAACTCCAAATCATAAATCCTACCATCTGAATAAGCAAACTATAGCTTTCAAAATCTCTTAAAGATTCATCACTTATTGTATATCTAATCATTCAATAAATCAATCATTCTCTTAATGAAAATCTTATCCCAACAAATTCCAAGATCTGCTCATACTATCACTCAAAATTTCATATAAGATAACTCTAATATTCTACTAGAAAATAATCGCAAAATTCATGTACTCCAAAAGATCAATCTAATTACCTCGAATCTTTACACAACTCAAAATTACAAGGGATCCTATGTACTTAATAGTTTTCACTTTATAATATTATCTCACCGATTCACATACCTCAAATTATTCACAACTTAACAAAAATCAGAATCTAACCCAAATAAAATCCTCAATTCCAAAATCACGATAATTTGTAATTACCTGAAATAACTCTAACAAATAATTCTCCAATATCAAAACTCACTGATACAAATGCTCATATCATAATCGTATAATCATTTCTTAACTGAACAAAATATGATATTATTCTCCTTAATAATCCAATCACAATCCTTAACTAATATTATTGTTCCAACGCATAACAATAATAATCTTAACAAATTATCTCGCCTTTCTCAAATCAACTATAACTCAAAGAACAAAAAAAAACACTTGGTCAGAATAAGACCAACCAAACAGAGAACAAAATCAATTCAAACTCCTATGTCTACCCAGTAATTTACCCACAACTCACAGGTCAAACCTAAATAGGTTTCCTACAAGAAAGAACCTAAGCTCTGATACCATCTCTGTAACACCCCCTTCCCGAAAAGGAAAGGGAGGTCACGTGCAAAGCACAACAAACCTCAAAATAAATAAACAGAGCACTAACAACCTCAAAATATTAATAGTGGTGATCCATCAATAAAGTAATAAGTACAATTCTCTAAACTGAGTCAAAATAATCAAAACATAAAATTTGAATCAACCTTACTGGTCAAAGGCAAAACTCTCATCACACTAGCCCTGAATCACCCCTGCAAACCTGCCGGAAGAAAAATACAGCATGAGCCAATTGCCCAATACGGATACAGATATACAAAAGATATAAAACTGATATACGAAAATAGTTGAGACAAATTACTGAACAAGCCTCAAGTGCAAGTACGAACGAAAATATAATATCCAAGGATCTGAATGGAATATATATGAATCAACATAATTGACGAAACCAATAAAAGAATAAATAAATAGCGAACTGAAGTAACTAACTCAATGACTTGAACTGAACAAAAACCAACAAAACTAATCCAATAAAATAATAGGCTAAAACAAACGGCTGGAATTATTTCATACCGAATGACCTCAGAAATATACCTTGCCACACAGGCAAGTCAAAATAATGCCACACAGGCAAATCAAATGATGCCACATAGGCAACTAAAATAATGCCACACAGGCAAATCAAAATAATGTCACACAGGCACATCACACATTGGACCGCGAATCCGAATGTATACAAATCGGATAGGTGTGTTTGGCACAACATCACCAATCCGCAGAACAGAAAACTAGGGTTAATCCATACGCCTCCCACAACAAAACACCAAATGTCCCACTACCTCCGGAGCCCAAAACGGAGACGTCGTGGACTAATCACACCACCACGGAAAGTGTCATGCCTCTCGTGCCAAGACGACATGCCTGTGGTACCCCCACAGGTGGTTATAGCTCAGGTATACCCTACGGTATATTCTAACAAAAATACCATGTCACAACACATGCGACATAATACCAACAAAAGGGTTCTATATGTACATGTTGAACCAAATCAAATTATAATCACAAGGTCTCAAAAAGAAGGTAACAACATGTACCGCTCTACAATTATCAAAAATAAATACTAAACATGATATCCTAATTCAAAGAGTACAAATACGAGTCCAGTGTGTCAACTCCAAAATGAAACAAATATATGAATTTCACAAGAAACAATTATGTGAAATAATAACAGAATTTGAAACGAGGAACAAAACAAATAAATCAAATTTAACAAAAGTATCACTGAAAAAGTACGGAATCCGTACCTGATACTTCCAAACCATTTATAGCACACTCCACAAAATCTTACCCTCAATTGCCAACGATATCAAATACGAAACGTTATTCGCAACCTAAACATATTCACCTCAAATTAAAAACAACCCAAACTAAAAATTCCAAAATAATTCATAATCTATTTAATATATCTTTAATCATCGTCTTATATCAATTACTAATACTCCAAAATTTATATTCCAAAAAAATAACTCTTTAAATTCCTTCCATTCAATTTAAACAATTTAATAAGATTTTACTACAATTCAATCATTAATAACATGATACTATTAAATATATTATTAAAAACTTTATAACTATGTCAATATAATTAATTAATTCAAATTAAAATACATAACTTCAATTTAATTTACTAATTTCGTTTATAAATTTATGGCTAAAAGTTTACATATAATAATATATAACCTAAATTAACGAAACATAATTTAATTTAAATAACCGAAATATAATCTATA